>OY740716.1:234047967-234082206 GCA_963513945.1 Hydrotaea diabolus
GATCATATTTATTATCTTGTGGTATTTCGAGCCTAACATTCATTACGATTATAAACATTTGCGGATTGCAACCAAAATCCGTATTTTGCAACCGAATTATTGTGGCTCCAACCGTTTTCCAACTTTTTTATTCTTTCGCCGCTATGATTGCCGTTATCATATTATTATTAACTAACACCCAAAAAACAATATTTTTGTCGCACCAACCATATTTTTTATTGTTGCAACAATCATATTCCCATTTTTAAATGTGGCAACAATACTATTGTAACATTTCAACAATATTATATTAAATATTGCCGCCATCATACTATGGTCAAAAACAATACTATGATTGCGATTACCATACTTTTATTGCGGAGCCCATACTACGAGTATTGTTGCCGTGACCATACAGTTACCATATCTTTTCTCTGTATGTTTGTGGCTGGTTTGTCAGCATAGATTTTGGACTTTACGTAGCCCCAACGAAAAACGTCAAAAGGTGTGATATCACACGATCTAGGCTTCCAAATCACTGGTCTAAAACGTGAAATAAGCTGCTCATCGAAATGACTGTATGACAATTACGCCTGCTGAACCTCTTTTGGTTGATTTTCAGCCCAAAAGCGGCCATTTTGTTTATTTACTTTGCCGTTGAGCCAAAAATGGGCCGCATCACTGAACAAAATTTTGGTCGAAAACAGCGGTTCTTCCCGTTTCTTACCGAACGCTCATTTCCATACGAGTAATACAGTTGCCAACATTTGAAGGTAATTATTTTCAAAAAATAAATGTCATAAAATGTTCTTTCAAATTACCAATAAAGATTCCACACTTGATTTGAACTTTTATATAATTTTTGTTCTGAAAAAATACCTCTAGATGGATCACCCTATACATAGGCTGATAGTCTCTAATTGTATGGGCCAAAAAAAAAAACATGAAGGCCAAGAATTCCTGTGCTGGCAGCTTTTCTACATTCCGCCCTTCTCCTTCAGACCAGCGTGTCTATGGCTTCTAAACCACGGTGCTCTTATTTTGTTACTGTTGGTGTTTCTGTTATTGTTGGAAATTTACCAAAAAAAAAGCCCAACAACAAGAAATTATAATTACATTTATTTAAATTATATGCCACAGGTTTTATGTTTCCTTTTTCTGTTACGCCTGCTGTTGTTCCGCCAACAACGAACTGTCTGTCCGTGCGTACGCGCGTCCGTCCGTCCGCGTTTCGCGGTGGCGGGTAATGACAACGCCAGCCGGGGGGTGAAGGAAAAGCATGACGCTGGGCTGGTGGTGGCGGCGACCGGCGAGCGGGGGAAGGAGGAATCGTACGATTATGACAATTTAGCATATTAAAAACCTATTGCCCATGCAAATACCCACTCGCAGCGAACATAATTTATGGATAGAATGCCAAAAGGAAGAACACAATTTCACCATATTAAAATGAAATTAATTAAACGAAGGAAATGAGTATTTCCAACAAATAAAAAAGAACCAAACGAACCAAAAAAAAAACACAAATCCTCGAAAACACGTAAAGAAACCTCAATAATACATATCTTATGAATACAGACATCAGCATGTTATGGTTAGCAGAATTGCACGAATTAATGCCATGCCACCATAGAAGCCTCGTTCGGCTTCCGCTCGCTTAGAAGACAGAAGGCGGCCTAACTTTTCCCTGAACTCTGCCAGCAACAAACGACTTGCATTGTCGTTTGCCATGTCGAGAGTGACACGGAGGTGGTGCATTGTGTGGGAATCGTTAAATTAATATTCCGGGTATCAGGACAAATCACGTCATCCCTCCTTAGGTTGGCAAGAAGTTAGGCAACCGTCGCCCTAATCGATTTGACTTGACTGCCGTCGCATTTGAAGCACCCACAGCTCCGAAGGGTTCAGCTGCACGCTAGAACGCAGTTATGAATTGGTAAACCGCCTCCTCTCATCGACCCTCCGTATCCGCTTAAACAAAGACATAAAAAAACTTTCTATTCCCCCCCCAAAAAAAAAAAAATGCAAGAAAAACTGAAATTGAAATCATGAATTTTCATTACAAAACGACAAATTCGAGGTACCAGGAGGCGTAGTCATAAAAACGCCAATATCCCGAACATGCCATGCAATACTAGGTACACTTCTCAGTGTGAGTGCATAATGAATTGTGGTCGTTGGAATGCCACTACGTTAGGGGGGGTGGGGTTGTTTAGGTGGTGGTCTTGTTGTATGAATGGTGTATGTAAGCCCAGCTCCCTCTTCAAAGGATTCGCAGCGTTTTGTGTTTTGGGGGGTGAATGCAAATTTCAATCAAAAGTCTTTGCATCCTCCAAAGTTTAGTTAAAGTTCATTCATTCATCTAAACTTGCGGTACAGTTACTTGACAAAAGTAACCTCGCCAATAGGAGGTAGTCAACAAAAAAAAACTTCGAAGAAGTCGTAGAGTATTCTAAGCTCAAGACTGTGGAGAGAGCGAAAAGTGGGGAAGAACATCCCTTCAAAAATGTACAGGCAGTATTGAGCCTTATCGAAGGACCATATTTAAGCCTACTCCAAGCACCATTTTAAGCCTACTCGAAGGAACTGCTTTTCTTGAGTCCATACTTCTAAATTTACAAACAAATTCTATTTTTAACATGCGCCGATAGTCAACAATTATTGTTATTGACTAAAGCCAGTCTTGAGCCTTATCGAAGGACCATATTTAAGCCTACTCGAAGGACCATTTTTAAGCCTACTCGAAGGAACTGCTTTTCTTGAGTCCATACTTCTAAATTTACAAACAAATTCTATTTTCAACATGCCCCGATAGTCAACAATTATTGCTATTGCCTGAAGCCAGTCTTGAGCCTTATCGAAGGACCATATTTAAGCCTACTCGAAGGACCATTTTTAAGCCTACTCGAAGAAACTGTTTTTCTTGAGTCCATACTTCTAAATTTACAAAAAAATTTTATTTTCAACATGCCCCGATAGTCAACAATTATTGCTATTGACTGAAGCCAGTCTTGAGCCTTGTCGAAGGACCATATTTAAGCCTACTCGAAGGACCATTTTTAAGCCTACTCGAAGAAACTGTTTTTCTTGAGTCCATACTTCTAAGTTTATAAACAAATTTTATTTTCAACATGCCCCGATAGTCAACCATTATTGCTATTGACTGAAGCCAGTCTTGAGCCTTATCGAAAGACCATATTTAAGCCTACTCGAAGGACCATTTTTAAGCCTACTCGAAGAAACTGTTTTTCTGGAGTCCATACTTCTAAGTTTATAAACAAATTTTATTTTAAACATGCCCCGATGGTCAACAATTATTGCTATTGACTGAAGCCAGTCTTGAGCCTTATCGAAGGACCATATTTAAGCCTACTCGAAGGACCATTTTAAAGCATACTCGACGGAACTGTTTTTCTTGAGTCCATACTTCTAAATTTACAAACAAATTCTATTTTCAACATGCGCCGATAGTCAACAATTATTGTTATTGACTGAAGCCACTCTTGAGCCTTATCGAAGGACCATATTTAAGCCTACTCGAAGGAAATGCTTTTCTTGAGTCCATACTTCTAAATTTACAAACAAATTTTATTTTCAACATGCCTTGATAGTCAACAATTATTGCTGTTGACTGACGCCACTCTTGAGCCTTATCGAAGGACCATTTTAAGCCTACTCGAAGGACCATTTTTTAGACTTCTCGAAGGACCTTTTTTTCTAGCCATATGTTTATATAAAGGCCATACTTTTAAATTTACAGAAAAAAATCCATCTTAAATATGTCCCGATAGTCAGGTAAAAAAGGACTGGTGGGTTATGTATCTAAGACCTTGGCATTTGGGAGGTTGTCAAAAAAAACTTCAAAGAAATATGAGTGTATTGTAAGCTTAACACTGTAGAGAGTGTGTTCAAGGAAACTTGAGAAACACATTTTTTTAGCCTTATCGAAGGAACATTTCTAAACCATCGAAAAGGATCTGTTTATATAAATGCCATACTTCTAAATTTACAAACAAATTCTATATTAAATATGCACCGATTACCAAATGAAAAAGTACTGCTGGGTTGTGGGTTCTATTCGTACCTCAGATAATGACAATTGGGAGTTTGTCAACAAAAACAAATTTAAAGAAGTCGAAGTATTTTCTAATCATAACATTGTTGAAAGTGTGTTTGAGAAACGTGGAGAAAAAACATCCCATAATAAACTGATTAACTGTAATACAATTTTTGCCTTATCGAAGGAGAATATTTAAGCCTACTCGAAGGATCGTTTTTTAGACTTTTCGTAGGAACATTTCTTAGACGTCTCGAAGGATATCTAAAGTCCAAACTTTTAAACTTACAAACTAATTCTATATTCAAGTGAAACAGTACTGCGAGGTGCTATTCCCACCTTAGATATTGGCATTGTAGGAGAGTGACAAAAAAAATTGAAGAAGTCGGATTATATTGTAATCTTTCCTCTGTGGAGAGTATTTCCTAATAAAGTGGAGATGAACACCCCATCTTAAATTAACGAAATTGTGATTCAATAATTTTTCTATTAACTGACTTAACTGTAATACAATTATTGCTATTGACTGACGCAATTTTAAAGCCTTATCGAAGGACCATATTAAAGCTTTTTTGTCCTTCTCGAAGGACCATTTTTTTAGCCTTCTCGAAGGACCATTTCTTAGCCATCTCGAAGAACACGTTTATCTAAAGGCCATACTTCTTAATATATCAAACAAATTCTGCAACACGACGAACAGCTGACAATATCTCTAGTCACCTGAAATAATCAGGCTACAAAATTGCGATCGGTCACGTTTGCAGTTTTCAACACTATCGAACCTTGGTCACGAACCTTTTTCAACGGTATCGGTCAAGGTTTCTTGGAGATGGCGCCATTGTATACCGAGATAACAAAAAAGTTGAAACCTAAATAACCACAGGCCAAATGCTCTGGTCAGACGGTTGCAGTTTTTTTTTTTTACCAATTTTACTAAAACTAACCTGCGACCTACAATTACTCGTACTAGCTCCGTTATCCTGAACAAGAACCCATTACAGCGGCATAGATTTCGTTTTCTCAGAGATGTCGCCATATTGTACCTTAACACGGGGAAGCTGAAAATTACAATATCCACTGTCACCGATAAGTTAAACAACTCCAAACAATCCATTGAAGTTGTTACACGATTACGTTTATGGTCAATTGTGAGCAAACGCGGCACCAAACTTGCAGACAGCTTTCTTAAACCCAACTGATCATGTAAAATCGAAATCACACTGACATATGAAATGCGTATGGCATCAACAATCTCACGCACTTTCACTCTTCGATCGGCCAACACCATATCGTGAATTTTTCGACATTTTCAGGTGTGTTGACCTCAACTGGCCGTCCAGAACGTTCAGCGTCATTTGTACTTGTGCGACCACAACGAAAGTCAGTAATCCATTTTTACCATTACTATTAAAATCGATGGTGCAGAGTCCCCATAGTGTTTTTCAAGCTTTGGTTTGATGATGACTTTTCCGCAAAAAATAATGTTGAACGAGCGCTCGAAATTTACTTTTTTTAATTTTTAACAAAATCCACGAGTTTGTATGTTTTGAACAGCTTTTAAACGCAAACTAAATGACGGAACTCTCTCAAAATTTGACAGTAGTCTATCAACAGATGGTACTTGATGGGAGCATTGTTACATTTCATATAACAACGAGGGAAGTTGGAAAAGTCATGGAATTATTGATATGCACTCATATATGACGAAAAACGAAGTCGAAGACTTACTGCGAAAATCCAGCAATCGACTGTTCCCTAATCTTTGCTAGAACACCAGCGCAAGTGGCACCCGACCGCCTACTGTAACAGATTTCAGACTCCAATCAGTATAAGTATATGTGACAGCGCATAGACAAAGAGACCTAAGGGTAAAAACATAAATTTTCATTATTTTCTTTTGGACAACATCTGAGACCGAGAATGAGACCGATCCCATGCTCGAAAAGTGTTCCCTCCCAGATATATGCGCGTTTTGTGAAAGTGAAGTCGAAGATTCTAAGCGCAAATAGAAAGGGACCTAATCTTTAAAATGGCTCTCCTGAACAAAACTTTTCATCAACTTTTCACTTTTTTTTTTTGGTGAGGACAACATCTGAACATCGAACGAGACCGATCCCTTGCCCCAAAAGTTTTCCCTCCCAGAGATATGCGCGTTTTATGAAAGTGAAGTAGCGATTCTAAGCGGAGTCTACAGCGTCCTAGTGTGTTTTTTTCCGTTTGGATAAGAGGACCATCTTAAATTTTTTCACTTCACAAGTCTAAGCAATTCGATAGTAACGATTCGTTTCGTATCATCTTGGGCAATTCGAGAGTTTCTTTAATTTGATTCAGATCTAAGACTGGATTTCTTTACATGTGAATTATTAGGCTATCCCAAGGCTATCCCAAGGCCTACTAAGCAACTAAGCCTATCTTAAGCTCGAACTGTATCATCGGTAAAAACTTTCCGACAACTCGGACCTGCTTTTTTCAAATGTCAAATTTGTTTCGAAAAAATGTTCCCGGTGTGCGGAGTCGGTTTATCCTTTAGTTAACGGAGAAAGTGGAGACTTTCCCCAAAAACTTGGGAGATTTTTTAAAAAAGGTAAAAATTCGACAGTTCGAGCTCTGTTTAATTTGATTCAGATCTGAGACTGTATTTCTTTAGATTGAAGTTATTAGGCCATCCCAAGTACCCCGGTGCAGGGCCTAATAAGGCATGACGCTTTTCTTCCAGACTTAAGCACCAACTATGTCGGTGGAACATTTTAGCCAAATTTTACTCGCTATATGCAAATTTAAAATGTTTTTCCAACAATTGTCCCCACTGTGTGGAGATTTTCCCCCATATGTTAGGATTTTTTTTTGAAAAAAAAAACAATAATTCGGCAATTTGGGTGTTTCTTTCATTTGATTCAGATCTGAGGCTGTCTTTCTTTACAGATGAGCTAAAAAGCTATTCCAATTACCCTTGTCCTTACAGGGCCTTTTAAGCAATGAAGCTTTTCTTTCAGACTTAAGCTGTGGAAAATTATGACAGTGGAAAATTTAGCCAACTCTGACTCGCTACGTGTATTTAAAAATGTCAAATTTATTTCCAAAAACGGTCCCCACTGTGTGGAGTCGGTTTATCCTTAAGTAAACGAAGAAAATGGATATTTTCCCAAAAACTTGGGTGATTTTTTTAAAACCTTTTGCTGACAATTTTTCTAAACTCTTTGAAAAGCAGGTATCAACATTTCATTTCAAATCTTAAAGGATTTCCATAGTTTCTTTTTAAATCCGCTTTATTTTCCTTGCGACCCCTGAAAGTTTAATCCGGCTCTTAAATCTAACAATTGATATATGTGGTTCTGGAGAGGAGGGGGTTTGGGGCGGGTCGTGATGTGATGTGTAACGACAACATGTTCCTCCAATCACTAGCCCAAATCTGTTACAGTTCAATATGCTAATATCAGCCGGCTATAAGAAGCTACCACCCCCGAGGAGTCATCTTTCAAATTGGGAATAAATTTCATATACTCACGCTGTGTGATTACCCATATCGTGCGATATGTAAAGGCAACGATTTCGGGAGTATGCCTTAAAATTGTGCTTAACTAATCAAGATGAATTCATCGAATATTCAAATGTACAATTTGTCTCATGCCGTCTGTCTGTCTGTCGGTACGAGTATTTATTTTCAGCTTCAATTATTTATGTATTTCCCTCTGTATGTTGGTGTTGTTGTTGCTACAAAATTGCAACAATTATTCAACTGTTATTAATTGAGAAAAGTGTCAAGTACGATATACAGTCACACACACACATACGCACAAACTCACACACACACATAGACACAGCAGTCTTAAAGTACTTAAGACGCCCCACCACGTTTACACGTTCAGGTCCCCTCATCGACGGCGTTGTCTGTAGTGAAACAAGCGTGAGTCACAGCAGCGGCAGGAGGCGCAGGTTCCGGAGACTGAGGTAGTTACTGTGTAAGGGGCAAGAGGGGCGGGTGGCCGGTGATTGTGGCAGCAGGAGCCGGAGAAGGAGTTTTACAGCCATTCGTGTTTTGCTGGTGGTTACAAATGAACATTTTGCTGCATGATTGTTGTATCAGTTGAATGGTATCAGTTTTCAAGGGAATTAACGCACACATACAAACACATATACACCCACACACACACACATACTCCTTCTACTTAACCCAAATGAGACACCCACACAGGCCCACGTTGTTTCAATTGTCGGCTGGGCAGCAGCAGCAGCAGTTTGAGTGTTGCTACTTAAATATTATTGCAAATGTTGCCAGTGCGAGTGCTGCTGCTGCTGCTACAGGCACAATTGTGGAACAACAACAGCTCAAAACAAAGCAATGAAAATTAAATTTTTATTTAAAATTAACATTGAACAAAATGCTACGCACCAGCACCAGCAAACGAACTCGTGCTGGCTGCCAGCACAACCAACCTACAAAAAGCAAAAAAGAAAAACTCAGCAAGCTGGCGAACTGGGGGCCGGGCAGGCAATCCACGCAAGCAGCAATTCATTCAGTCGGCAAATTCCTTCTTCAGCCAGTCAGTCAGTCAGCCAGTCATTAATTCATTCAGCAGCACACAATAATGCTAAAACGATTGTCGTAATAAAACATACGCACATTCTGACGCACCAACCAACCAACCAACCCACGCCACCATCATCATCCTCACCACTTGCTTACCCATTCGCCAGGATGGCAGCCAGGCAGGATTGCATTATAAAATAACTCTGGTCGTTGTTGTTATTAACAACACCAACAGCAAGACCAGCAACTACAACACACCAACCACCAATTCCAACATCATCCGCAGCAGCAGCAACAGAAAACTGATGAGGTGTTAAAGTAGGTGTTTCAAGGAGGTGGATAAATACTCGTTCGTTCGGTAGCCCGCTTTTGGTGACGAGAAGATGAATGGCTGGAAGTTTTTCTTGGCAGATTTTTTCCGTCCCACACCTACCATCGCCATCACCGCTTCCTTTCCTTTACTTTACTTTCGTTTGTTTGTTTGGTTTGTTTCCGTCTTTTAGCTCAGCCTTGGAAATCTTCTAATTGTATTAAATACCAGAACAGCACAAGAAGAATAATAAGAGAATTCGTATAAGACAACAACAACACCACCAACACGAAAAAGAACGTATAACGACTTACAAAGAAACAAAGAAGCAAACGGATAGACAGACAGACAGCCAGACGGACGAACAGACAAACACAAGAGCAAACAAAACCAGGCAAACAAAAAACGGAACAAGGATCCCATGAATATGGGGGCACATCAACATATGAGGGTTGTTGGGTGAATTTCCCATTAATTGGCCAAGCACCATTTAGAGGAATGCAAAGGCATACATACTAGCATAATGATAAAATGGTCCTTCGAGCAAATCTAAAATAACAATCGTCCAAAGGTTTTGGATTACCCTCAAAGGTCATTAACAAAAATCCTATTTCAAGGCTTTAAAAAGTTCTAGGTAAGGTCAAACATACAAAAAATCCGGGGCATATCGGATTAATGATAAAAAAAAGGTCCTTCGAGCTGTCTTATAACAGCAAACCTCGTGCTAAACACTCACCATTTTTAACAAATTATTTACCAAAATTTTAAACAAAGTTAAAAAATGGTCCTTCGAGCTGGACTTAGCCGCTAACCGTCGCTGCAAATCTATAAGAGTACTCTCACCAGCTAGACATGTCGGTAGAAAAAAACTCTAAAAAGTGAGCCAGGTGTGGTCAAACATTCACACTCACCATCTTTAACAAAGTATTTACCAAAATTTTTAACAAAGTTAAAAAATGGTCCTTCGAGCTGGACTTAACCGCTAACCGTCGCTGCAAATCTATAAGAGTTCCCTCACCAGCTAGATATATCGGTAGAAAAAACCTCTTAAAAGTGAGCCAGGTGTGGTCAAACATTCACACTCACCATCTTCAACAAAGTATTTACCAAAATTTTAAACAAAGTTAAAAAATGGTCCTTCGAGCTGGACTTAGCCGCTAACCGTCGCTGCAATCTATAAGAGTTCCCTCACCAGCTAGATATGTCGGTAGAAAAAACGTCTAAGAAGTGAGCCAGGTGTGGTCAAACATTCACACTCACCATCTTTAACAAAGTATTTACCAAAATTTTAAACAAAGTTAAAAAATGGTCCTTCGAGCTGGACTTAACCGCTAACCGCCGCTGCAAATCTATAAGAGTACCCTCACCAGCTAGATATGTCGGTAGGAAAAAACCTCTTAAAAGTGAGCCAGGTGTGGTCAAACATTCACACTCACCATCTTTAACAAAGTATTTACCAAAATTTTAAACAAAGTTAAAAAATGGTCCTTCGAGCTGGACTTTACCGCTTACCGTCGCCTCACCAGCTAGATATGTCGGTAGAAAAAAAACCTGTAAAAAGTGTGCCAGGTGTGGTCAAACATTCAAAGAAATCTGCTAGTATATAAGATTAATGATGCAAATGGTCCTTCGAGCAGACTTAAAAGTGCAATCCTCGCAGCAAAATATTAAAAGTTAGCTTAAAATTTAGGCATAGCTGTAAACTATTGAAACATTTTTTCTGAACGCTCACCATCTTTGACAAACTATTTACCAAAATCTAAGAACAAATTAGCTTAGTGATGCAAATGGTCCTTCTAGCTGGTCTCAACCAATAACCGTGGCTGCAAAACTTTAAGAGTAACCTTATCAGCTTCAAATGACGGTAGAAAAAAACTTCTAAAAAAGGTGTCAGATTTGGTCGACTATTCTGTTAAATCTGAGAGTTTATTAGATTACTTACCTATATAAAATGGTCCTTCGAGCAGTCTTAAAACTGCAACCCTCCCAACTAAACAATTCAAGTTACCTTAATAGTTAGGAAGATCTGTAGAATTTACTGTGGATAGTCTTTTGCAGAACGTGCACCACCTATAACAAACCATTTACCGAAACTCAATAGCAAAGTAGCTTAGTCAAAAATGGACCTTCGAGTTGGTCTTAACCGATAAACGTCGCTGCAAACTTATTATCATCAGCTAGAATTGTCGCGATTGATAGACATGAAAGTGTGGCAGATTTTGTCAAACATTATAGGAATCCAAGAGCATATAAGCTTTCTGATAAATTGTCCTCCAGCAATTAAAAGTACCCTAAGCATCTAGTAACATCTTTAAAATTAACTTTGGAAAGGTTTTACTGAACGTGCACCACCTATAACAGACCACTTACCGAAATCCAAAACCAAATTAGCTTAGTGTTACAAATGGTCCTTCGAGCCGGCTTCAACAGAAAACCGGTGCTGCAAAACTTTCAGAGTGCCCTCATTAGCTCGAAAGGTCGTTACCAAATACCCTTGTAGTAGGATTGTTAGTTTGTCAGCATTGGTCAACCATTTTAAGGAATTTAAGAGCATATTAGCTTTATGATACAAATGGTCCTTCGAGAGGGACCAAACCGGCCTAAACCTTCACAATTAAATATTAAAGTAACTAAAGGGTGTTTTTTATTGGGGTATAGAACTTTAAGTTGGCATCACTTTTTTAACTGGCGGCCATTTTGTCAGCTGTCAAGTGATTAATATTTAGTTTGGTTTGCCATTTCATCATGAACAGGTTGACAAAAGAACAACGCTTGCAAAATGGGCCGAAAATGAGATTCATCTCGATGCTGATTTTCATCACAAAATTTTGTTCAGTGATGAGGCTCATTTTTGGTTGAATGGCTACGTCAACAAGCAAAATTGCCGCATTTGGAGTGAAGAGAATCCACATGAGACTGACTGTTTGGTGTGCTCTATGGGCTGGTGGAGTCATTGGGCCATACTTCTTCCGAAATAATGCTGGAGAGTCAGTTACCGTTAATGGAGACCGGTATAGAGCCATGATAACCGACTATTTTGTTCCCGAATTGGATGGCATGAATGTGGATGAGTTGTGGTTCCAACAAGACGGCGCTACATGCCACACAGCGCACGTCACAATCGAATTATTGAAGGAAACATTCGATGAGCGCATAATTTCGCGGAATGGACCTGTCAATTGGCCACCAAGATCGTGTGATTTGACACCATTCGATTATTTTCTTTGGGGATATGTGAAGTCGCTCGTCTACGCCAACAAACCAGAAACGTTAGGGGACTTGGAAGCCAACATTCGTGGCGTTATTGCCAACATACGGCCCCATATGCTCGAAAAAGTGGTTGAAAATTGGACCTGTAGAATTGGCTTTATTCGAGCCAGCCGCGGCGGCCACATGCCCGAAATCATATTTAAACATTAATGGCATAAAATTATCCTTCCAATAAAGCCAAATTGATGGACATTAAAACGATTTTCTTGTGTTTTATTTCAATTCGAAGTTCTATACCTCAATAAAAAACACCCTTTATAACAATTAGAAGATCTGCTGCCAAAACTAGTCTTTTGGAGAAAATGTGCCACTTTTGGAGAACATGAACACTATTTACCAAAATCCAAGAGCAAATTAGCTTATGGTCCTTCGAACTGGTTTCAACTAATAATCGTACCTTTATAACTTTAGGAGAACCCTTAACAGCTCGAAAGGTCGTTTACAAAAACCCTTTTAAGAGGCTTGGAAGTGTGCCAGGTTTTGTTAACCATATAAAGGATTCCAGGAGCAAATTAACTGAATGATACAAATGGTCCTTCGACTGGGCCTATACCGGCTACCGTCTCAACAAATTATTGAAAGTATCATTTACAATTAGAGCGATTTGTAGAAAAAAATATTGAAAGTTTTTTGTGAACAAACCATTTACCGAAATTGAAAAGCATATAAGCTCAGTGGCAAAATGGTCCTTCGAATTGGTCTACATGTCCTTCAAAATACTTTCACTACCGCAGAAGATTTGTAGCAATACAAGTAACTCTTTTAATAGGAAACAAGCTTTGACCATTTGTTCAAAAAAATCCTGAGTATTTTGGCTTAGCGATACAAATGTTCCTTCAAACAGGCCTAAACCGGTAACCGTAGCTGCAAAATGTTAAGAGTACCTTAAGCATCTAGGGAGATAGGCATCGAAAACCCTACCTAAAATTTATTTCGTTAACATGCCCCAGCTTTGGCCTTATACTTATAGACACTTCATGGAAAATGGTCCTTCGATCTAAAACTGTTTAAGGCTTTAGCAAGTTTTAAAATGTGTCCTTCGATGTGGTTTTGGTGGATGCTTCTGCGCGCAGTAGTCCATCTGGATTCAAACTGTCGAAAGATCAATTTAAAATTAAAATTAGGAGAAACATTTGAAAATAGAAACAGAAACTTTTGAAGTCTGTGGTCCTTCGAGCTGGTCCAAAAGTGCTACTCTTCTAAAATACTTTCACACTTGTGCTTACGGCATGGGTATTTTCTGGTGAAATTGCGCCAGCTTTAGTCTCGCTAAGTTTTACTGTGTCCATACTAGCTTTGAAATGTGCCCTAACCTTGGTCGTTTGATGTACTTAGAGTCTCCAATTCGTTGAGAGTTGTTTCTGACATTGTCACTATCATTTTAAATAAGCCCTGACTTATCTGTCCATAACTTTAGGATAACAAATTTATATGTTGAGATGATGTTAATTTAATCTTAAGATGATTGTGACGCTTATGGTCCTTTGTCTCGCTTACTTTTATTCTCGTTAACTTTTACTGTGTTCATACTAGCTTTGAAATGTGGCCTTACGTTGGTCGTTTGATGTAGTCTACAGTTCGTTGAGAGTTGTTTCTGACATTGTCACTTTAAATAAGCCCTGGCCTATGTGTCCATAACTTCAGGATAACAAATTTAAATGTTCACTTTAAGGTTCAGATGATTGTGACGCTTATGGTCCTTCGAGCCGGTTCAAAAAAACACTGTTTTAAGGTAGAGTCGTAGAAACCCGTTTTAAGAAGGGTTTCTGAAATTGCCTCAGCTTTAGCCTCATGGTAATGTGTACAGCTTTTGGTCCATCTATGTGCTCTATAACTCATCAAAGTTGGGGAACCTGATCCTGACTCTTGATTTAATTCGACTAGTCTGGCTTTAGGAAAACATTTCATATCAACTAATCGATTTAACAAGAACGTTAAACTAATGGTCCTTCGAGCAGGCCTAAATGACCACAACTACGCGGAGTCGTAAAACAATGTGTGAATAACAAAGAATAATCATAGAAAATCTTCTCGCGGGGCATGCTGAAACAGCATATTTTTAGCAACAGCGAGCTGATATGTGTCCATACAACATATCTAGGAAATGGTCCTTCGATGCGATCAACAATTCGTTGTATATTGTGAATATCTTCCTGGTTTAGTCTCGCTGACTTTAAAAATGATATGTATGGCTGATTAGAAAACAAATTTAAATGGTTAAAAATTCAATACAAATTAAAAATTTTAGAAACCTTCAGTAGGAACGTTAAACTTATGGTCCTTCGAGCTGGCCTAAAAAAACATAGTGTCTAAGAATTTTCAGGGAATAATTGTAGAAAATGTTTATGGGGGCTTTTTGAAATGCTGGTTGCTTGCTTCAGCCTTGTCAAGCTGCGAATATGTGCTTAGTAGGCCTCGAGGAAACGCGAGGAAGTTTAAAAAAAAACTATTAATTGAATACAGGTAAGGACTAGTGACAATTTGTTGTCTTCGATGTGTTTGGCGTGTTTAAAGAAAATTTGAAGCTTTGGTTTTAAGTAAGAGGGAGTTTTACTTTAATTTAGAGTAAAATACGAGTAGTCCTTCGAGATTGTTAGAAAATTGGCCTTCGATACTGATTCGAAGGGTTTGTTTAAAGAAAGGTTGAAACTATGGATTTAAGTAAGAGGGAGTGATACTTTAGGTTTGAGTAAAATGGTCCTTCGAGTATATTTTGAAAATGATAATACAACTTTTACTTGCATATTGCTCTAAAGAATTTTAACCTTTAGGAAATAAATTAATGGTCCTTCGAGATGGATCAGCAGAGATTTCTAAACGTTATCCGTGATATATATCGCTGATATGCTAGCAAAACTTTTGTTCAGCTTTGAAATCGTTCAACTTAAGGTCAAAAGGAATTTGCTTCCATTTTTTGGGTTTGCTAAAGTTTTCAATGCCCCACCTCGTACATTAACACGCACCAAACGAAGGAAAAAGCCCGAAGATGAAGAAAGATTTTGCTACTGCTGTCATTTAACATAAAACGCTTTAAAATGTATAAACAGCTCAAAGAACCGAGATGAAATTTATAACGAGGGTTTTCGGATTTAAGGCATCTCAACGCAACGCTGCAAATAAAACAAAAACGGAATAAAGGAAGCAACCTCAGCTACGAATAAAGAAAGTTGGAGAGAGAGTGAGAGAAGAAAA
Source organism: Hydrotaea diabolus (assembly GCA_963513945.1). Taxonomy (NCBI): domain Eukaryota; kingdom Metazoa; phylum Arthropoda; class Insecta; order Diptera; family Muscidae; genus Hydrotaea; species Hydrotaea diabolus. Next base: position 234,063,304 of record OY740716.1, read on the forward strand.
CTTCAAGGAATGATATTAAGAATAAGAAAACACTTAATGCTGTCAGTAGATGTTTTACAGCTCTACCGGATTCCAAAGCAGCAGAAGGACCAAACCAAAAACAACCAGAAAGAGAATGAGCGAGCGACCGATTTAAACTCAACACCAGCTAACAAACGGATGGATGGCTGCATAAACGGATGGACTGAAGAATGGCTAAGGCCTCTCGTACCTCCAACCGTAGCTCTAGTTAACACGTTTGCAATAGCGAACGGACCAGAGGCCGCGCACGTACTACAAAAAAAAACAGAGATACCCAATCTAAGGAATGGCATATTCAGAGCAGGGGTGAAAAGAAAACGAGGAAAAAATGCTACATTTCAGGCTGCGGCAAGGTAGGGTAGATGGACAGACAGACAGACAAGCATGTGCAATAAATTTTTCAATGTCAAACGAGCGATCCCACACAGCAACAGCCAAGCAACAACCCACCAACCCCGGCTACATTTACTTGGTCTATCCAAAACCGGTGGTGCTACTCTCCTCTACCCTGGATGTAGTACGAAGAGTACACCAAGACGACGACGGCGGCGGTGGTGGCAGCGACAACGGCAACGGCTGACTTTGTGATAAATGTGCTGCGCTGTGCTTGTAGTTGTTGCGATATGCCAGCAAGTGCAGTGGCGCAATTGCCAAGCGAAATCCAAGCGTTCCCTAACAACTGCAGAGTCGAGATAGGAGTAGATAGATGCCGTCGCTTCCATCTATTTATCTATCTATCCGTTGCGAAATGTGTCTAGAACGAAGTTGATAAGTTAGTAATCGTACAAAGCGATAATAAAGCATCTTTTCATTTCGTTTCGTTTTTCGTTTCGTTTGTATTCCAGCCAGCAGCCGTAGCTGCAGTGGCAGTTCTGGGCGCAAAACTAACGCACTGAGGCAGAGATAAAAGGATACACGTAGTAGCAAACGACTGTGGCGAATATGGGCAACGTGCTTCTAAAGGAACGTTCTCTATCCACAGTTTGATTTCAAGTACATAAAATGGAGTATACTACGAACGGTATAGAATGCTTTTTAAGTCATAGGTGACACATGTATCACTTGTTCATCTTCATCGAATATAATCTAATTGTAAGCATTACTCTTTATATAATCGGAACACTGTGCGAAATTTGGAGTAGCTTTAAAGGCCATAGGAATATTTTTGTCATATTTACCGAATATTACTCGTAGATCACAACGTATAGGTCGTGAGGGACAGATCTTAAAATTGCATTGCTAGAGCGGCAAATGGTCCTTCGATACGTTCAAAATCTAAACTGTTCGCTGCAAAAACTCTTGCAAGATGAATATCTACGATCAGAGTGAACTTTAATCAGTGCTAAAACTGCAATCACTTGAATAAAGCCCCTTTTAGTTTGAGAAACAAAAAAGTAAAAAGTTGTTCTTTTGGATCTAGGGTTCATTTATGAGGGCTTAGGGTTCATGTATAAGGACCTAGGTTTCATTTATTTGTACCTGGGGTTGTTTTATGTGGACCTAGGGTTATTTATGTGAATCCGCGGTTTATTTATAAATATTTCTGGCATTTAACCCAACAGTTGCTGGAAACGACAGTTAAGATTAAAAATATAGCTATAAACTTGAAAAAAGGTCTTTTGTGACTTCCAAAAACTACAACCACCTTCTTGTATTACTCAAACCATGTAGCTGGTAATCAGGACGGACTATACATTTTATGTTGTTAATGTCGCGACTGATGTGCATTTGCGCCTTTCTATTTCGCCCACACTAAGAAAATTATGTTCGTGACAATCACGAAATATTTCATACCAATTATGAAATTTGTCATTTCAGCCAAAGAAGCTTTTCATAAAAAATATGAAACAAAATTCTTAGAAATTACGAATTCTTCTAATACGAGGGCGGCTCGGAAAGTTCTCAGCCTATCAATGAAAGAGAATAGTTAGTTTTTCAAAAATATTTTATATTTTTCAATATAATCTCCTGAAACTTCAATACACTTAGTCCAACGCTTATCTAGCAATTCTTGATTAAAATAGTTTTCCTCAAGGTCTTCAAAATAGTGGTTTACAACTGTAATTGCATCTTCATTTGAGGTAAAACGCTTGCCTGCAAGGATTTTTTTTAGATTTGGGAACAGGTAAAAGTCACTGGGAGCTAAAGCAGGAGAATAAGGTGGGTGGTCAAGCAACTCGTACTTTAATTCGTTGATTTTAGCCATTGTTAAAACACTCTTGTGCGCTGGTGCGTTGTCTTGATGAAAAATTATTTTGTTTTGTTGTAAGCCAGAACGTTTTTCTCGAATTTGTACATTTAATTGATCTAAAAGCTTGCAATAGTACTCTGAATTTATTGTTTTACCCTTTTGCAGATTGTCAATCAATAAAATACCTTTGAAGTCCCAAAAAACCGTTGCCATAACCTTACCAGCCGCTTGAATTGTTTTTGCCTTTTTTGGGGCACTTGCTCCAGCTTCAGTCCATTGTTTGGATTGTTCTTTGGTCTCTGGAGTATAGTGGTGGATCCATGTCTCATCAACAGTTATGAAACGACGCTTAAAATCCATTTTATTTCGCCGAAAACGATCCAAACAAGCTTGAGAAATGGTCATTCTTATGCGTTTTTGGTCGACTGTTAACAAGTGCGGCACCCATCTTGCAGCAAGCTTTTTCATCTGTGGTTCTTCATGCAAAATTAAATGGACTCGATCATTTGAGATGCCCATGATATTAGCTATTTCACGCACTTTTATTCGCCGATCATTTAATACCATATCATGCACTTTGGCTACAATTTCTGTTGTTGTTGCTGTTATTGGACGTCCACTACGTGGTCCATCTTCAATGCGTGTACGACCACGTTTAAATTCAGCAACCCAATTTTTTACTGTTGCATATGAAGGAGCACAACACATTCACCATATCATTATGAATTTCTTGTCCCGATAAATCTTTTTTATGTAAATATTTAATGACACCACGCATTTCTAATTTTTCCATTGTAAAAAAATCGCGGATGCGTCTTTTGTGAACACCTGTTTCTATATGAAGGAGTTGCCAGATCGAAACAAAATTTAACATGTGTTCATAGCAGAGATGGAAGTTTCCAAAACACTTAACTTTTATCTGTTTATACCGCGCTTTTTGTGCTAGGCTAAGAAGTTTCCGAACCGTCCTCGTAAAAGAATTTCTTAATTTTTAATGAGCATCTCTTATTATTTTAAGGAATACTTTTTATGAAGTAGTTTCATAGCTGTATCCTATTTTTATGAAATTGTCTCACAGTTTTTATGAACATTTTTCAGAATTTTTATAACAATATATCATAATGAACATGAAAGTATTTTATAAAAATTGTAAAAGTTTTTCATTATTTATATGACAAATTTTCATTATTTAAAAAAACAAGTTTCATTATTTTTATAAAAAATTTTCATTATTTTTATTAAAAATATTCACAGAATATATAAAACATTTTTTTAAATACTCGTAGTTTTTGTTTTGTTAACATCTATTAGGCCCTTATATATATAATGACATGAATAGTTTTTATTCTTGTTCGAGAAAAATTGGTGAAATGTATGGCTATGGTTGCAAGACAGACTGTAAAGCTGCTATTAAACTGACCAAGGTTTTCCTTAGCAGTCTTTTGCGACAAAAAAGTTGTAAAAGTTTTTCATTATTTACATCAAAAATGTTCATTATTTATATGAACAAATTTTTTTATATATATGAAAAGGTTTCATTATTTATATGAAAAATGTTCATGAAAAATATGTAACTTTTTTATAAAAAACTTTTGGTTTTGTTAACCTTTATTCGGCCTTCTATAAATTTTATGACTTGAAGAGTTTCTATTCTTGTTCGAGAAAAATTGGTGAAATCTACTGGCTACGGTTGCAAAACAGACTTTAAAGCTGCTTTTAAACCCATCAATGATTTTTTTTCAGCAGTCATTTGCGACGATGACTGCGGTAAATGAGAACTTTCTTTTTACGTATGCACAAGCACAAAATTATGTTCTTGAAAATGACGAATCGTTTTCTTATGAAGACATTTCATACAAAATAAGATTATTTTCGTAAAGCATAAGAAGCAAAAATTACGAAAGTTACGAAGTTTATACGACAATGTTCCTAAAAAATATGAATAAAATTTACGATAGCTTTAAAAAAAAGAGAAATTTTTCATAAATCATATAAAGAAAAAATAACGAAAATTTGAAAAACCTTTTTTAAGAAGTACCTACACGAAATGTACCAATAAACGATTCGAAGACGAGAGACTTGGTGTCCATGACCTCAATTGTGGTGGCATGGCACGAGGATCGTCCAGTCACTCGGCTTGTTGTTATGGTGTGTGAAGTTGTTGTCATGCTCTATAGCTTGCGGAATCTCCGATCCTCCTTTTCGATCCTCGACTTGCGTCTGTTCCTGGATTCTGTAGCGGCAACACTCTGCCCGTTTTCCATACATCGAGTATCTTAAGTCGGTGAGGTTGTCAACACTGGCAGCGTATTGATTGCATTATTTTGGTCCTTCGACGCAAGAAAAATCCACCCTACAGCCGTCATAGATTCTAACCAAAAAAGACCATCCAAAGAAGTGGTTAAACTTTTAAAGTTGTGACTCAAAAAAATTGTTACGCAGGATGTTGCTGAACGGTTGGTATTTCTCTGTAAAATTATGTTATTATATAGGGTGATGCATCTAGAGGTATTTTTTCAGATCAAAACAAATATAAAAATTCAAATAAAGTGTAGAATCTTTATTGGAAATTTGAAAGGACACTTTATGGCATTTATTTTTTGAAAATAATTACCTTCAAATGTTGGCAACTGTATTTTGGCAATGAGCGTTCGGTAAGAAACGGGAAGATCCGCTGTTTTCGACCAAAGCTTTGTACAGTGATGAGGCCCATTTCTGGCTCGACGCCAAAGGCAATAAACAAAATTGGCGCATTTGGGCTGAAGAGCAACAATAAGAGGTTCAAGAGGTGCCATTATATCCAGAGAAAACCACGGTTTGGTGCGGTTTATAAGCTGGTGGAATCATCGGTGCAAATTTTTTCAAAAATGATGATGGCCGAAACGTATAATGAATGGTGCCCGCCACCATATCGATCTTTATGCTACCTGTAATTGAAGCCCGTAATCTTGATTGAGAGGTCATGTCGAAAAGCAGCTAATTTCACGTTTTGGACAGGTGAGTTGGCCGCCTAGATCGAGTGATATCACACCTATAGACATTTTTCTTTGGGGTTACGTAAAGTCCAAATTCTATGCTGACAAACTAGCTACACGCAGAGAAAAAACATGGTTAGTAAATGGTCACGGCAATAATAATATGTTCTCCGCAATAAAAGTATGTTCCTCGCAACCATAGCATTGTTAACTAAATTTATTTTTGACAATAGTATGATTGCTGCAATATTAATATTGTTGAAATGTAACAATGGTATTATTGCCAAATTTAAAAATGAAAATATGGTTATAGCAATAATATAAATATGGTTGAAGCGACAAAAGTATTGTGTTTTGCTTTTTATGTTAACAATAATATGATTACGGCAATCATACTGTATGATTGTAATTTTTCTTCATTTAAATATGCTTTTAAGAACAAATGTTATTGGTACGGACCTAATGCAATAATAGTACTTTTTTTTTATCAAAATTAAAATATTTTAAACAAGCTGCTTTGGCTTTGTTTAACTGAAATATTTTTAATTAAAATGCTTACGTTTATTTAAACTTATTTTTTCTACTGCGAAATAAATCTCTCCCTATTATTTTGAATTTAATGTATTTTTAAATAACTGTCATAATTCAAGTCTAAATAGTGATTATACTATGGTTGTAGGGATCATAACATGGTTGCGTGTAAATCATAGTATGGTTGTGAGGATCATACTATGGTTGTATATGAAACATACTATGGTTGTGAGGATCATACTATGGTTGTGGAGATCATAGTATGGTTGAGTGTGAATCATACTATGGTTGTGGTTATCATAGTATGGTTATGTGTGAATCATACTATTGTTGTGAGGATCATAGTATGGTTGTATTTGAATCATACTATTGTTTTGAGGATCATAATATTGTTGTACGACAACCATATATTCAACAATAGAATTATCCTCCTCGAATATTGTCACCACAACCATATTTTTTTTCTGCGTGTACGATTCAGGTTTTGGAAGCCAACATTACGCGTGTCATTAAAGCCATACCGATGGGAATGCTCGAACGACTCATCCGAAATTGGACCCTCTGAATGGAAACCCTGAGGCGTAGTTGCGGCCAACATTTCAAGGAAATTTTATTAAAAAAATAAGTGCAATAAAATGTCCTTTCAAATTACCCATAAAGATTGCGCAATTAATATAAATTTTTATTTCTTTTGTTCTGAAAAAATACCTTTAGATGGATAACCCGTTATATCCTTTGTTTGAAGGGGTAGTCCAACCATGTTAATTGTAAGTCACACTTTATCGTCAAGTTTGTTGCCCAACTTTATTTGACAAATTCAACCACGGATAGGTACACACTTTGAAGCCTTTAACGAAAATGTTCCCTCAAATTTAAATGTATTTCGTGGACTTTGTGATATTTTTGTCAACATAATTGACTAAATGTGTCCTCATTGGATGCGTCAACAAGCAGAGTTCACGCATATATGTCATAGATCCTTCTATCAAAATATTAAGATAATTCTCTGAAAAGTTTTTGTTTTATTCACAATTAACATCGTGCGTTTCAGTTGGACCATCCCTTATAAGAAAAAAGAAAAATTATCGGAGTTACCAGGAGATGAACTATTTCCTATAACACTCTTAAGATATCGCTTCGATACCCCTCGTAGGTCGTCAAGTTAGAAATTTATAATAATTTTGTTGTTCAGCTTTGGTCGTTGAAGTTTCTCGCCGCTGGTAGCAAGTTACCTCTCCATTTTTATAATCGTATTTTGTGGGTTATTTTGAATTTGAGGTGTCGTAAATGCCGAGAAGATAAACATTTTTCTTGGAAACTGATTGCGAGGAAGAAGAAAATTCCAACTAAAATGAATTCCGCTTTATTCAAGATTGGGGTGATTATTTTATTTATAGTTGTTGGCTGGCTCGTGATGTGGTACACGGTATGAACGCAACTTGCGATTTTACAGCTTAACAGACATTTCTGCTATTCTCTGAAGATATTCATTTTTTGACAAGCTTATATTTTCTAATAAACCCGAGGGACGAATCTTATGTATGGCCTCATTCACTATCTTGTCACTCCATAGCATTTTCTATAGGGTGATTCAATAAGACCGAAGATTTTCTTTTATACACAAAGCACAAAAATTTGTCAACATAATATTTGGCTACATTTATTTCATTAAAAGTTTGTTATATCTGTAGGCGTGGTCCACATTTGGTTCAGCAGCAGCAATATTTTCTGTCGAATGTCGAACTGTTTGTTGGAATTTCAGCTTTTTCAGATCGTTGACTCAGGTTGCCGGCTGTATAAGTATTGACTGCAATGCACGAAATGCTCTTCTTGCAGAACGAAACAGTTTTATTCATGATTTACCCTGTATATTATTCAAAGACATGGACAGACTACTAAAGCGCCCTCTATTTTACAAGTTGTAATATTTCATTTGATGTATGTGATTATGTATGTATGTATGGGACGTATAGACTCACAATCCGTTGATCCGATTTTGATTAATTTTTCAGGGAAACTTTAGCTTAACAAAATTTGGTCAGTCGGCAGAGGGGCTTGACAAGAGTGATTTTAAAAGCTAGAAGAATGAAAATTGGTACACATTTACTATCGATGAAGGGGTAGAATAATATAAAACCTGATTTTAGATTTCTGTTTTTTGGGCGGATATTTATGTATTTTGGGCGGAATATTATGTATATAGGCTTATTTCGACTTACATTGCGATCTAGTTCTTAACAATATATATGATATGGAAACCATTCATTAGGTGATATATAGATGGCGTTAATATTTAACTTGGTCCAAAACCATCTTGGGCACGCAAAAAGTAAAAATGTAATTACTCTGTGTGCTGCTTGACTACTTTAAATTTGTGCGTATTGATTGTATGTAAATGTAAATCTTAGCATCATGGCTGGATAAGAGACATGGTAGCATTAAGTGACATATAGATGGCGTGGGTTTTAGACTGGCAGGTCCGAAAACAAATAAAATTGGTCCAAACTTTAAGTTTATATCTCTGAATTTTAAAAAAGGGGAATCTTAACTCGGCGCAGCACACCTTATCATAGAGCGACATATAGATGGTGTGGATTTTAAACTAGTGTAAGAGTCGAAACCGGGTACTACGCAAACCAAAAAAAAAAATATTCTAATCTTTAAGTTGATATTTCTGAATTTTAAGAAATGGAAATTATCATGATTTTCATGACAGGGCAAAACACACCTTAGCATCAAGTGACATACAGATGGCGTGGTTTATAAACTACTTTCAGTGTAGTAAAACGGGAATGACAAAAAACAAATAAGATTACCCAAAATTCTAAGTTGATATTTCTAAATTTTAGATATGGCAATTTTATCTCCATGACTGCGTGAAAGGCTTAGCAGCATCAAGTGACATATTGATGGCGTGGATTATAAACCACGTTAAAAGTAAAAGTCGGGCTGGCACAAAACAAATAAAATTGCTCAAAGTACAAAGTTGATATTTCTGAATTTATTCTAACGACTGGGCGCGGCACACCTTTTTCTCAAGTGACATATAGATGGCGTGGGTTTTAAACTACTTTAAGAGTAGAAACCGGGCAGGACACAAATCAATTAAAAATGGTTAAAAATCTAAGTTGATATTTCTGAATTTTAAAATATGGCTTATCTTATCTTCATAGCTGGGCGAGACATAGCTTACTACTAACTGACATATAGATGGCGTGGATTTACAACTTAAAAACCGGACGGGACACAAAACAAATAAATTTAGTCAAAACTTAAAATTGATATTTCTGAATTTAAAATAATGGGAATCTTATCAACAAGTCCGGAAAAGAAACACCTTTCTATCAATTGACGTATAGATGGCGTGGATGTAAAACTATTTTAAGAGTTGAAAGCGGACGGGCACAAAACAAAAAAAATGGTCAAAGTACAAAGTTAATTTTTCTGAATTTTAAATAAGGGAAAACTTATTCTAATGACTGGACTTGCCACACCTTTTAACAAGTGACATATAGATGGCCTATATTACTGTATAAACTACTATAAGAGTAGTAAACCGGGGAGCACACAAATCAATTAAAAATAGTTAAAACTTTAAGTTGATATTTCTGAATTTTAAATCATGGCTATCTTATTGTCATAACAGAGTGCGACAAACTTAGCATCAAGTGACATGTAGATGGCGTGGATTATAAACTACTTAAAAATTAGAAACCAGGCAGGACACAAAACAAATGAAATTGGTCAAAACTTTAAGTTGATATTTCTAAATTATAAATATGGGAATTTTATCATCATTACTGCGTGAAAGGCTTATCAGCGATCAATGACGTGTAGATGGCGTGACTGCTATACTACCTTAAGAGTAGAAATCAGGCAGACCACAAAACAAATGAAATTGGTCAAAACTTTATTCAATTTCATATTTTTAAGTTTTAAATAAGGCGTATCTAAAAGGCTTATTACCGCTAAAATAACGTATAGTTGGCGTCGACATATAGATGGCGGTACACTACTCTTAGAGTATTACCCAGACAGGCACAAAACAACTAAAATTAGTCAAAACTTTATTCAGATTCATATTTTTAAATTTCAAATAATACGAATTTTATTAATTTTACTGCGGAACGTATTATAAGCGCAAAACTGACATATAGATGGCGTGGCTGCTTAACAACCTTAAGGTTAAAACCCCGGCATGACACAAAACAAATTGTTATAGATTTTATAATGACTATTAGAATTTCGCAAACGATTTTAGCGACCTCTCGATGACTAATTGTCATTTCCTTATATGTTCCTTCCTTATACATATATTTGGTCCTAACACGGTCTAATTAACAATGCGTTACGGGCGACCTCTAGGTCGCCAGTCTTTATCTTCTAAAATGCTCCTAACATTTCCATCTAAATGGTTATAGGTAGAGTATCTATGATTCGCTTTAGCTGAGAAGTGCATTTCTATGCTTCTATCCCCCCAGTGCTTCTTCGTAAAGCTGCAATTATTCAACAAGACGATGTTGCCACCGCTTCCTAAAGCTCCAACTTGTGTGTTTTGTCGCTTATAATGAAGAATGTCTTTTGTGCCACACGACGGTGGATGCTTCTGCTGCTGTGCCAGCGACACATACGTACGTCTCCTACCCGGTATGTGAGGTATTTTAATCGCGCGCTATCGAGACTTCATTAGTGAAACAATATCCAACATTTCCTTTTGCTGTATCGCAGAGAGTGGGGCTGTGTGAACGTAAATGTGGATGAGAATGTCGCTGGCTGTTGATGATGTTCGTTGGTACGGATGCTTTGGTTGCACAGTTAAATGCATTTGAATGCAGCAAATTTGTGCCATTGGTTAATGCATGTTGCAGCACGGCGACAAACGAGCGCATCTGAATGACTCTGGCTATGGGCTGTGGGGAGCTGTGTGTGCTCGGTCGGTCGGGCTGTCTTTCTGTCCGCCCATTCATCCGTTCGTCTGTCAGTCAGCCAGCAAAATGTTGTCATGTTGGCTTGTGAGTGGTGGTATGTCTGTCTGCTGGCAACACCTTGAAACTCCTCACTCGCCCATATTTGCGTACTAATGGTGCAGGCAACTCCAGACATTAAATGTAAAAATCCAGCACAGTGGAGGAAGACAACAAAAAAAAACAACAAACGAAAAATAAAAAACAACTATGACGACGAACGAGTACTTAAGTGAATTCGATACTTGTGTCAATGAATTGTTTTAAAATTGTCTTTCACTTTGACGTGGCTCTTCAAGCGAAATCCTCTTCCCTTGCGGCCCCCCTGGAACACCCAGCACTCCAGATGAATTCGTGGAAATGCAAAATGTACCCTGTGTGACATGCCGCAGTTACATGCGGTGGCTACGGTGCTGTTGGAACGGAATCCGAAAATATGTGTTTAATGATTGCTGCCCGTACACGGCCATTATCCGAAATATGTGGACACTTGGCCGTAGCTGGAGCATTACCCGGCCGTCCGGAGAAATGTAAAACCAAAGCCATTATTGCAGCGGGCAAGGTAATGGGTGCACGACAGCACGCCAGGCGTCTGCGGCATCGGGCGTATCGGTATCGTGGTGGTGGCATCAGTGGTATCGGTGTGATAAGCACCCGTTGCATTAATGTTTCATAAAACGTTTCGTTTACACCTTCGTCTCCATTGTCAAGTGCATGACCGGCACCATTTAGAGCTTTAGTGCTGGTGCTAGTGCCCGTGTTGCTGCCGCTGCTGTGGTCTGGGCAGGCAAATGCCATTATCTCATATCTGACGTGTGGTGTTGGAGCGGCTGGTGGTGGCCCCGTTATGGCAATGATGGTGTGCCATTGGACGACGGAGTGCTCCTGGCATTAGCCACTTGTAAATTGCATGCGCACACATATTTGTGCACTTATGCTTGCATGCGTGTGTGTGTGTGTATGGGTGGCCCCTCAGTAATTATGTCTGACTGCTGAGAGCTGGTATTGGTGTTGGTCACCCACCCATCGTCATCGCCATCCTGCCCGCCGCTATTCTCTCTAATCGAAAATTTCCATAAATTCATTTTTGCCATTAGAAGGAATGCTTTCAGTTCGTGTCCTGCCATTCTTTCCTTTTTTTCCTGTGAACTATTTCTCCTAAGGACGACAACGTTATGCCGTGACCACATCGGCATACCGACGAAAAGCTCGCAGCATGGAAGAACAAACACCTACGCCCCCACCATTTCCGTAAAAACTTCCTGTTGCATGCCTGTCAAATGCTTTCTCGTTTAAAAAATGTTTAATTAGTTATTGTTTGCGGATGATGGATTGCTAAATATTTAGATGGCTGTGATAGAGGTTATACACAAAAAAGAGAAAGAAAAAAACGTTTCCAGGATATCGGGGAGTATCTAATGGCGACGTCGAGTTTACATTTCTTTGTCGTATGTAGCGTGAATATTAATGAGTTCCAAAGTAATGTGTTGTTTTTTTTTTAATTCATGCTGATAAATCATCAGTGACAATTGTAAAGCGACGAATGCTGATTAAAAAGGGTGGTCCAACTTAAACGCACGTTGTAACTGGCAAATAAAGCAAAAAGTTCTCAGAGAATTATCTCATTTTGTTTTTATTTTAATTATTTTTTATATAAAATGGTGATAGATACCCAGTGTTATTGTAAGTCGAAGAATGCTAATTAAAAAGTGTGGTCCAACTTAAACGCCCGATGTTGTTTCAAGAGAATTAACTTACTATTTTTTAAAAAATCATATTTGTTTATAAAATGGTGATAAATTACAAGTGACAATTGTAATGAAAAGGGTAGCCCAACTAAAATGCACGATGTTAATTGTAAATAAAGAGTTTTCAAAGAATTATCTTAATATTTTTCATTATGAGAGGTGTAAAACAAAATATCGGCCAACCGCTCACCACGTCTTCGATGCCATACTCGTACCTCTATCCGATGGTCCATATTTTTAATGACCCTGATATCTAATGTAGGTTCAATGTCGTTAATGTGCCGATTTTTCTCATCCTTTACCTCTTGAACTGTTCTTGGCTTAATGACGTAGACTTTTTCTTTAAAGTATCACCAAAGAAAAGAAGTCCAACGGTGTCAAATCACATGAACGTGGCGGCCAATTACGCACAGTGGTCCAAAATCGATTTACATCGGCCAAAATCTATAAATTTGATTATTTTGAGCTACAGACATTTAAAATCGGGCTAATCGCGGGTATATTTTCGAAATTAGCCTAAAGTTCACTACTTTTCGTATTTTCCGATTTTACAGAAATGTAAAATTTATTTTACATATGTACATGCTGTGGCTCCTCTGTTGGTTTAAGAGAGTGGAGAGTGTGTGTGGCTTGTAGTGGCTGACGGGAGATTTGCGTTCGTCTGCCTTTCAGTTGCCATCATGCGTTGGCTACGTAAGGAGAGGTTATTTTGTGTTGAAACGTATTTTTCAAATGCGCACTCCATCTTTGCAGTGCAGCGTGCTTTTCGTTTGCGATTCGCTGTTTCCCTAGTGGGTGTGTAAACAAACAAAATATGCGGTACTGGAGTGAAACAAACCCCAGAGAACTTTACCAGAGACCTCTGCATTCGGACCGCGTCACTGTGTGGTGCGCCATATCACGACTAGGCATCATTGACCCTGACTTCTTGCAGGATAATCGTCTTGCCGTAATTTTGAACTCCAAACGGTAGTTGACTACGATACAGGATTTTTTCAGCCGGCTCTTGAGGCAATGCAATTAGCGGATATATGGTTCCAGAAGGATAGTGCGACTGCACATACAGCGAGAGTTACCAAGCATTGTTTGAAGCAAATGATTCCTGGACGGCTAATCTCTTTGAGGGGTGATGGTAGCTCGCCGGCACGCTCACCAGACTTAGCCCCATGCGATTTTTTCCTTTGGGGTCGACGGTGTATATCATCCGTTTCAACGCCTAATTAACAAAATTGAGGCTGTATTCTGGCGACATGCTTTTTAGAGTTCATGAAAACTTCAAAAAACGTAAGCAACAGTGTGTGGATAGCATAGGTCGACATTTGCCAGATACACTTTTTAAAACCATGTAATTTAAAAATTCCTTTACCGCTCAATATAATTAAATATAAAAAAAAATTTGTCTAAGGTTCATAATTTATTAATTGCATTCCCAAATAAGCAAATTTCCACGCTCCACCCTGTATTTGCAAGTAATTTTTCATAAAATGCGCAAAAAAAATTTTCCTTATTGCCGATTTTCACTTTTTTCAGTTGGTATCCATGTATTGTGAATAAATTATCAAATCTCTGGCCGAAATTGTCATTAGAAACAATATAGACGATTTTCAGGACACACTTGGAAAAGTTTTTTTTGTCACAGCCGATATTTTTTGCCAACGGTTGGTGCAACCAAATGCTAATGAGACAATGTATCAGTAACCCTAACTAACTAGGATGATTATTGGAGCTGAATTTGTATTGGTTGTCACATTGAACAGGAATTTAACAAAGTGGCAAAGTGACTTTCATTTTCGTGGCTGCACACTGATTTTATCGCGATTTCGGGACCGTGACAACCGTCATCAGAAAGCTTTGGAGCAATTGTTGAAGCAGTGTGCTTGCTGGCTGGCGGAAATCAATGTCACTTTGCCATTTTGTTAAAAACTTGTCTTCTATTAAAAAGTAGAGGCAAGAGGACTCGAGTCGGTTAATTCCTGTCCAATGTGTTCAAGCAAAAGACCGAAAAAGACGAGCTAAACATATTGGTTGGTACTATACATTATTGGCTGTCAGAACTCTTTGAATTCGGTTGTCATTACCACGAGAATTTGTTACCTGGACCAATATACTTATTTGGTTATCTGCCCGAAATAAAAAAAAGTTTTTTATTTAATTTTTATATCTCAAGATTAGAAAATATTTATTCTGTTTTTTAATTGTGAGCAGATTTTTTTTTAACTTGATTTTTATCTTCGAACCTAAAAAAGTTTGTATGCACATGAGAAATGATGTTCTCCATCAAATTCGTAAAGTGTTTCAAAAAAATCAATTTTGGGACATGTACGCACAAAAACTAGCACACTTTGTGTTTCCTCGTGGTGTGGTTTTCAACGAAAATCCATGCAAAACAGAATTTATTTATTTATTTATTTAAGTCTATGGAAGAACAAATTCCTTACAGACTATTTCTTACATCTAAAAGTAAATAAAATCTAAGTTATTAATAAAATTACATAACGAATCAAACAAATCAATGTTCTGATTGGAGATACTATTAAACTCTTTCATTGCTTTAGTTATAGGTTCATTATGAGAATAATTCGACCTATCAACAGGTAAACAAAACAAGTTAAAGCGACGCAAAGTTCTGGTAGGAAAGCAAAAATCGACTAGTGCCAACAAACACGATGAATCTATCGAGCACGAAACCAATTTATGAAGAAAAACTTGAGATAATAAGGTTCTTCTATTGTCCAGCGTTTTCAAATGAATTAACCTACATTTGTCTACATATAAAGTCTGAGGTTGAGCAAAATTAGTTGAGCGAAGGGCAAACGATATAAATCTCTTTTGAATTTTGTCAAGTCTACAAATGTGAATTGAATAAAAGGGATTCCAGGTGGAAATTATATTGCGCTATAAAGAAATGAGAATCGAACATTGCCAAAGACTGCTGAAGAAAAACCTTGGCAGGCTTAGAAACAGCTGTACGGTCTGCCTGACAACCTAGCCAATACATTTCACTAATTTTTTAAGTTGGATCTGAAAAAAAAACTACAAAGGTCTCGAACCAGAATATAAACTGTTCAAGTCATTATGGTGTCAAAAAATTATCTAAATATTTTACCTAAACATTTTCGGCTATTTAAGGCTTGCGGTCTTGGCTACATGTGATAAAAAAATATGTTATTTAAAAAAATGGGTGGACAATTTTTTTTTGTAATTGTTGTTGTTGTAGCGGCAGGCAGTTTTAGCTCTTGGCCGAAGAATTGCTGCTTCCGGTCAATATGGTGCACAGAACCGGCTGTCGACTATATTTAGTAATTCGCTTCTCTGTGTCGATTTTGGATTCCTTTCAGAACATAACTTTTTGAATTAGGGCCTATTTATTTTAAAACAATATTCTGATTTTAATTTACGAGATCTATACTTAAATGATAATATTAGTAATTTAGTAGAATATCTTAACCCAAAAACTAACATTTTTAAAAAAGTTTTTAGAATTTCATTAAAAAAGGACATGCTCCGACTGAAATTAATTGGACAACATTTTTGTAGTACATAAAAATACTAAAAATAACTTCCGTGTAAGAATCATTTTCACTTTTTTTAACTTTTTTAAAAAAGGACAAAATCACACTGCAATTTTAGAGGTAGGATGTTAAAATGTTCTATGAAATTAAACTCTATACAATTTCATTACGAAAATTTGACATCGCATCATGAAAATTCGCCTAAGCAAGGAATATATACTACTTTTTACTTATTTCGAAAGGTAAGCGTTGCAAAATATTAATTTACTCGGATTATAAAAACAAAATGGGATCAACCAGGGCCGTCCTGTGGGGAATTTACTATTATCACCTGAGACTTTGTTCTAGAAAAAATCATTCGATTTCGAAATCTATGACACAATGATTTTTCGATAACTCTTGCCATGAGGGAAAAAAAGGCGCCAAATTTAAATTTTTTGACATTTGTTCATCTTTTATTTTTTAGGTTTATTTTAGGAGGCAATAATTTTTTTTATTTTGCTTTATGACCAATTTTGATATATTTTTATGATATTTGATTTTGTCAGGCTATTTGGTCCGAATTTTTTGTTTTTTTTTTAATATTACCTCTCCAAGGTGACATACAATACATACAAATATAAATTTCCACATACAATACAATATAACATATGAGCGCGTGAAATAAGACAGTGACAGTCGAATACACTTTTTCTCCCTTACAAATCAGGCCATCCTACTGTTATCGAACCGTATATGTGACAGCGCATAGAGAAAGTGACCTAAGGGTAAAAAAAATCAATTCTATCTTTTTTGATGTGGACACCATCTGAGCATCGAATGAGACCGATCCCATGCCCCAAAAGTGTTTCCTCCCAGAGATATGCGCGTTTTATGAAAGTGATGGTACACCAAAGATACACGTATTTAATCTTTAAAATGGCTCTCCTGAACAAAACTGGTTTTTACCCTTAGGTCCCTTTCTATTTTGCGCGTCACATATTTGTTGTTTAAACCTATTTTCAACTGATTTTTTCTTTGTGTACAAAAGCCCATTCCTAAGGATTTCCTTGATTCCCATTCCATGTTCAATTCTTTATCAATAATAATATTCTCAATGCAATTGTACAATATTTTTTTGACTGTTGTAATTTCACCAAGTATGTTTAGCTCTAACTTGCGCCTCAAGCACTAGGATCCTTGCAATCGACCTCGTTCTGAATATCCTTTCGTTTCATTGAGGAACGCGCCACATTCTAACCACTTTATCATTTGGCAAGAAATTCATTCTCACTGTGTCTAATAAATACTAAATCCATATATATATTTATGCATACGTGCGCTCGTAGTGAGCTGTAAGCGGAATTTATTACATTGTTGTTTCATTGCGAATTTTCATTGCGAAAGAAACAAAAAAAAAAACCCTACAAAATCTACATAAAAATTACTCGTTTCTGACGTTGTTACTTATTTGTGTGGCTGGTCTCTATTGTGTATTGTGCCTCGATGCCTGTCTGTCTCTCAGCCTCTGTAATCCCCAAGAACGAAACAACGACGGCTGCCATCGTCGTCGTTGCCGTCGCCGCCTTTTCAATGAAATAAAACGAACAAGTTGAAATTGGCGGAAAATGTTTTAGCCGCATTAAGGGTGAATTTGCAACAACAACGAAAAATAACAACAGCAACATCTTAACAACGTCAACACAACAACGGCAGCAGCAGAAGCTACAACGTCAGACGGCCAAACATAGACAGAACAAGCAACAGTATAACTTAGCTCACCATATGTCAAATTCTCTACGGCTATGAGGCTACAACGAGGACGACGACGACGGCATTTTCATCTCAATGGATGATAAATGCCGCAAACTGTTATACTCGTAAGCTCTCATACGCAGGACATGAAGGCAGCAGCAGCACACAACACGTTGTCCTGTATTACAAATCAGCCGTCAATACACAGAGTTGCCAGTCGGAAGACCTGTAGAACTGGCATGATTGCCGACAGCCTAGAGTAAAAGGCGCCTATGAGAGAGAGGAAGAGAGAACGCGCGCCGGTATTCCTTTTGCCATTCAATGCGAGAGAGGACAGAGAGTTACAACCCCAAAAATCAATAGGACACCAACATGTGCTTTGCCCAAACGAATTGGTTTGTAATTCTATATGTCTCTATTGGCAGTAGACAATTACTCGTTCTAGTCCTCTAGTCCTTGTCGTCAGAGTCATTGTGTTGTTGTATGTCCTGCTCCATGTGCTGTTGGTGGTGGTGGTGTTGTAGTCAACAACTTTTACTTTTTACCAGGCCGCACATATACGAGTACAAGAAGGCTTAAAGCACATAACGCCCGTCGCCACTTGTTTGGGGCTACAAAAAAAGTGCCAACAAGGACAAGTGAAAGATCGATGCTTTTTATGCATGCATTCGATGTCCGTCCGTTCAACCGTCGTCGTCGACGCCGTCGCTCAACGTTGCTTGTGTTGTTTGTATTTCATTTACTTTTTCATATTTTCCTTTGTCCAATTGCCTTTGCCGTATTTTAAGTTTTTGCCATTCAACAAAACATTAATGAAGTATAAATTGCTTCTACCGAGTTGCTTGAACAGAGCAGAGCAGGGGAGTGGAATGCTTTAAGAATGAACGTCATCCTCGCACATACACACAAGTGCATTAGCACTGACAAAGCGCCATAATGAACTTCAAGGGATTATCTCGTTCGTCTGTCCGCTTGTCTATCTAGTATCCTTAAAATTACTCTTGATGTTTTTTTGTCTGCTCCTCTTCTCCTTGCAAACGTTTGCCCTCATTTCCCCGGCTTATTTGCAAACATGACGTTTAAATAAACTTATGTACAAGCATGACAAAGCTCTATTTATATCGAAGGAGAAGCGGTCGCCCGACTGGCCGCTTTCAGTGGGGAGGAGATAAACATTGTAATTTGTACCCACAATTAGATGACAATGCACCAGTCATGTCTGCAAAT